>ML439173.1:99123-119129 GCA_005239525.1 Nicotiana knightiana
AAAGGTTATGGCGTTATATACGCACCACCACCTGATCAGCTGGTATATGATGATGATGTTGCCCACAGTGGCTGAAATATGATTCAAACAGCGTTATATATGCGTATATATGTATGTATATTCAAACGGCGTTATACGCGTATATATGTATGTATATATATGTATATGGGATATGGGAAAGGTTATGGTGTTATATACGCATCACCACCTGATCAGCTGGTATACAATGATGATTTTGCCTACAGTGGCCGATATGATATGATGGGATTCTCTCAGAGGCTGATGATGTTATGAAACATGTAGCCATGCACGACATGACATTCATACGCATATGCATGACGCTAAAAATAATTTATGATTTACAAGAGTTATTCAGACTTATAGGTTGAGTCATGTACTCTATATGTCATCCATGTCTCTTATATATTTATTTATGTGCCTTACATACTCGGTACATTATTTGTACTAACGTCCCTTTTTCCTGGGGCCGCTGCGTTTCATGCCCGCAGGTCCCGATAGATAGGTCGAGATCCCTCCAAGTAGGCTATCAGCTCAGCGGAAGATGTTGGTGCGCTCCATTTGCTTTGGAGTCGCTTGTTCGGTTAGTATGATTTACACGAGTATTGTTTGGTATGGCGGCACTCTATTCCGACCTTTGTGAGATTTATGTACTCTTAGAGGCTTGTAGACATATGTCGTATACGTGAAAGATTGTACGTCCTTTTCGGCCTATATTTTGAGTTTGTAAATGATAATGTAATAAGAAAGATATGTTATGTTGGTACTCGGTCGAGTAAGGTATCGGGTGCCCGTCGCGGCACATCGGTTTGGGTCGTGACAAAAGTGGTATCAGAGCAGTTCTGTCCTAGGGAGTCTACAAGCCGTGTCTAGTAGAGTCTTGTTTATGGGTGTGTTGTGCACCACACTTATAAACAAGAGGCTACAGGGCATTTAGGACTGTCACTCTTTCTTCTTACTCTAGATCGTGTGGTAGAGCTCAGTTTTAAGAACTCAAATTTCTAAACTCTATCCATAGTACGACGATGCCTTCATTCAGAAAGACGATCGATAAGAGATATAACGGTGGAAGTATTGAGTTAGAGGAACTCGATTTTGCATCTTGCTTATGATGAGTAAATGAGAGGTCTTCAGCAGATCATGCGTACACTAAAAGGTGTACGGTTCTTGATAAGGAGCTTTTAGGAAAGAATACTTATCCACTCTTACGGTAAAAAAGAATAACAGAATCGAAAGTTAGACACGAGTTGTAGCAAGTAAAAGAAGCAAGGTGAAGAAGGGTACGAGGTACACAGTTAATAAAGATTATCCTTATTTACCATTCAGGAAGAGGGATATAAGCATTTTGAGTTACCTTCAACAGCAACAGAGGTATGTATAATTGGCCACACTGATCTAAGTTACGCTCTATGGGGGCTAACAAATATGGTTTAAGAGAAGGACATAATATCACGATCCGACTGGGGTTAGAGTGAGCCAAAATGATGCATGAATTGTTTGCGTTAGTTGATATTTTTGACGGATATTGCAAATGTGCTAATAGATCTCCTTGTGAGACACCCAGATGGTACACTTTAAAATAGTTCAGCCAGATATGAGTACTAAAAAGACATGCATTATAAGCCTTGAAGGGATACATATTACCTTAGTGTGGCTCGTGTCCCTAGTAAAGCGAGAACGTTAAGCAACTTGAAGAGCCACTGGATGGAGCAAAGGAAAGCTAAAAGCGAAAGAATGTCGTATTGAAGTTTTCACAAGAAAAGGGATATGCAGAAATATTAGCAGAGTAATGAGAAGAGAGATAAGGAAGCATTATGAATAAGGTGTGATACATTGATGAAAACGGTAGAGTGTTACAAAACCTATAGTCAAATGAAGAAAGAGACGAAAGGTGATGGGCCTTAAGACAACGAAAGAGTATAGGCCATAAGGTTATATCCTCATTTCGAGAAATAAGTTCGTAACTCCAACGCGACTACCAGAGGGGAGAGTTAATCCCCAGAGTAACAGAAATCAGTATGGACTGGCAAACAAGATAAACTAAATATGAATTAGAGACTGAATGATTGGGAAGTACTCGGCATCATGGGAATTTCAGATTTAGTTCCAGCGATAATAGAAGGGACCACAAAAGAAGATTCACGATGAATACAGAGAATAGTCATTCGGGGAGACACTTCCCTAGAGCAAGCAATGTGAGCAAAGTTAAGCTTAAGAGACTGTATGTGCCAGTTACACTAAGTGTCACCCTCGCGAGTAAGGGAATTTGTCATCCTTGGTACAGAAGAATAATTGAAAGGCAAGTAAGGATCATTGATGTTGAGAAACGACGCCAAGGATGAAGAGGTAAAATATATATAGGTAGATCCTCGTGGCTTCAGTTTTTTCGTACATCCCTAAAGGGGGAATATGGATTAATGTGGCATTAAGCCAGAATTAAGTGGTTCTAGTGACTATGAAATGGTAAAGGAAGAATGTGATAAATGAGAAAGGGATGAGATTGCACTTATCCAAATGTTGCAGATATACTATGATTCCAGAACGTTATGTAAGCACGACGTCAAAAAAAGGAAGTAAGGGTTCCTGCCCGGGATGTTATTGATAGATAAGGAGCCAGTACGTGAGGTAAGTTAAGACAAGGAAATAACCCAAGAAAGATTACGCGGAATATGGATATGAGAAAGGACCGACGAGTAGTTAGTAGTTGATTCAGGAAGAGCCTAATTATGACTAGACAATAAGTTACAAACAAATCAGCAGATCATGCAAGATAAATGTAGTAAACCCCAACATGGAGAATTCATCCTCGCATTAATGTCATTATAATACTTGAGAAATATTCAGATAGGAATTGGGGTATTTAAAGGTATCATATGAGTGTTATGGAAATAAAAGAGAGTGCCACTGGGAAGATAGTCAAAATATTAGTTCAGAAGCAACACTACAAGCACAAGGGCGTGGAGGTAAGGATAATTATAGGTTAGTACGAACATCAAGAATTCCATCGGGTACGTGATGTAATAAACTCGCAGCTTTACAAGAGTCAGAAGGTCTTCCCTATGTACGGCAATGAAAGACTAGCTGAGGAAATAAGGAAGAAGGTTTCAACCTAAGCACAATGACCTAAAGAGGAAATGGTCGTGTAACAGCAGTCTCACAACAACATTGTAAGCACTCCAAAGGAGAGTGGCACATACCGAGGCTAATGAACGGGAAGTAAAAATTAAAAGTAATATTCGAGATCATATGAGTTGTATGAAAACTCTGGCAAGTGTGGGCACTAAGATAAGCTAAGTATGGACGCAACAAGGGGGTAGAAAGACCAGGAAAAGTAATAGCTTACGTTGAAAGAAAGCTAAGATGGGACGAAAGAATTATTTGATCAAAGATCCAGGGTTAGTACGCTATGGATACACTCAAGATTTTAGAGCATTATCCAGGCAGTATATTTGTTGACAATCATACAGCCATAGAAGACTCCGGTATAGTTAAAAGAAAGAATTGAGCCTGAGGCATAGACAAAGGGTTGAATTGTTAGAAGATTGTATCATGGATATTCCATAACGCCCATAAAAGGCTAAGGTAATAACTGATACCATGAGCCACGGATCGGAAGATAGATTAAGCCTATGTAAAGGCTGATCAGAAGGAAGAGGAAACTAAAGAATTACACCACCTAAGTAAATCAGGAGTCTGATTATAGGACCTAGAAAAATTATAGAAGTTGTGTTGGAGAACATGACAGAATCACTCTTAATAACATATGTTCAAGAGAAATAACACAACGACCATAATCTATAATGGCTCTACAAGGAAGACAGTTAGAAGTGGTACCAGCTCATAAGAAGTCCGTACGAAGCTCCCATCGGATTGTGTATGTTCTAGAGGTGCGAGTATTATAATAGAGCTTCAAGTCATGGATGGGAATTATACCTAGGTGGAAGGGTAGTTATGAAAAGAGATAGAAGATACGATACGAGATTTTAAGGTAAGTAAGGTAAAGGTGAACAACATACGAGATACTCAAAGGCAGAAGATCATGAATAGTCCATACTTTGGATAAAATGCTATAAGCATAGGGATCCAATAACCGAGAATGATAGCGACATGTCTTCTAGCCTATGATTTCTAAGTACTGAGGGATCTAGTTAAGAGAATAGAGAAAAGTTGGAGATGATGTGATGTCTTGCTTGACGTTCCAGAATAACATAAGGAAATCTATGGTGCAAGCAAGTTGAAGGAAAGTTTATAAATGGATATGTATAGGTCGCAAGCTAATGGTAGATTGACAAAGTTTTAAGAAAACATAAGTAAGGATAAGGAAATGCAAGTGAAAAAGTGACGAGAATGGATAAGTCTTTAGGATTAAGCGCATGCATACTAGAAGAGCAGACAGTTTCTCTATGTTATAAAAAGCTCACTATAGCCCTAATGAACTCAAAAGAGTCGAATATTAATAGCATTTAGAAGAATGAAATGCTGACCTGGGAATAAAAATGAGGGTATAATTGTAACAGATAAAGGATGATGTTTGGGCCTTCGTATAAATAATGAATTGAAGAAAAAAAAAGAAGAGAAGAAGAAACAATTTCCCTGGCGGAACGAATTTAGGATACTCCCATAAGGAGAATCACATTGAGACACTATGAAATACGATTATGGGAATCACTTCGGATATTCCTTGAGGTAACGTAAGCCCTAGCGGCAAAGTATTACGTAAGAAGTTTCAAGTTATTAGTGATATATTGTAGATCAATATTAAGGTGAATCAACAATAGATGGAAAAAAATCACAAAGTATGAGATGAGATTAGGTCATCATTCTAAAGATAAGCAGTAATGAGGAAGCATTAAATGACTTAAATTTATATGTATGGGATAAACAATGAAAGTAACCTGGGATTTGGTAACAGACGTCAGTTACGAAAAATCGAAGTAAGAGTTATGGCAGTAAATTCATACGGATGGCTAAATGAACCTATGCGATGAGGTATAGCAATATTCGTGAATTCAACAAAGTACCGAGCGAAGAACTTCATTATACTCATATATTCCTAAAGGGACATCTTATCAAGCTCTACATATGAATCCTACAGATTGGGCACACTTACAAGGTCAAAAATTGTAAGGTGGCATAATGAAAGGTAGTAACATTTACGAGATTAGGAAGATTTCGACCACAGGTCATGATATGAGCAAAAAGACTAAAAGGGGGAATACTCTAGACTTCGGATGTATTCATAGAGCAACTGCTTAAATGGCAAGAAGAGTATTAAGGTATTCACAAGAGCTATAAGTTACGAAAATGATAAGAGCATTAGTCAACATTCGAGGACGAATGTTCCAAAGGAGTGAATGATGTTATACCTCGAAATATTACGTCAATATTACGTCCCGCGGTATTATATTACGATGATGTTACACTTTGCAGTATTTAAATTACAACGATGTGTCACCCTGTAGTATTGTACATTGAATTTGTCGTAAGGTAATTGACATCAGTCCAAGGAAAATATTATTTGGAAATTATGAGGATTATGCTATTTCAAACAAGTGATAAGTAAATTCGTGAAGGTTAGAGGGGGAGCAAGTCAAAGAAAATGAATTTTTGTCCAAGTCTGGCATATTGGGATAAAATACGGCCCGAGCTAAAATACCCGGTAATTATGGACTAGTATCATACAAGGTACCAGGTGGCCATGATAATAAGGTGTATAAGATATGTGAAAAGTGAGTAGTATTTTAAGTAAGTGGAAATAATTCTCAATTATGTGGATAATTGGTTAATTACCGGGTAACGGGACATTACCTAATTAACTAATAAATTGGATAGGATCAAATTTACCACCCCACGTGGAAGCCACAAGAAAATGAATTAGGTGACTCATATACACAGTACGTGAGTCATATAGCAATTGCAAGGAAAAATAAAAGGCTTACCCAAAATGAACATTTCAATAAATCCTCCCATTTAAGACCATATACATAGAGTCGGAGATCATTCTTCAAACAGAATCTCACTAAGGTTTCCATTAAAGTGATTCACCCCCTAATTCTATGTGATATTCAATAGTTAGTAAATGTTAAATTCTCTTATTTTTAGTACTACTTCTCAAGTGGCTAAGTTTGCCAATCTTGACTGTCAAATGCATGTTTATACATGCGTTTTTCTATCTGAGTACATCTTAAAAGATCTGTGCCAAGCATGTATTATAGAAGGTCTCCAACGTCTAGAGTTTCGCCTCTTTCATGTCGGAAAGCCATATAATGGAAAATTAGATCTAATTTCCCTACTCCGATCTTGCTGTCACGTGTATTTTTCATAATTGACGGTTGTTAGATGGATTTTCAAGAGAATCGACTCAGGTATGTTAAGGCTATCCCTTCTTTTTTTTGGCATGGTCCAAATTATACTGAAGAAATAAGTAAATACACAGTTTCTATAAATTACTCTATTCATAGAAATAGTAGGGGTGTCTATATTCTTGATTCCCCATGAAAATTATTATTATTTTCTGTTCATGGGTCTCAGAATAATACGCAGTTGAAAAAGTTATCCGGAAGGAATATTGAGATTATTACGTACTTTTCATGCATTTCATACATGTGCATTGACCCATGACCAGATGGCGTTATATACGCGTATATATGTAAATATATGTATATGGTATAGGGGAAAATTTTATGGCGTTATGTACGCACCACCACCTGATCAGCTGGTATATGATGATGACGTTGCCCACAGTGGCTGAAATATGATTCAAACGGCGCTAGATACGCGTATATATGTATGTATATTCAAACGGCATTATATACACGTATATATGTATCTATATATATGTATATGGGATATGGGAAACATTATGGCGTTATATACGCATCACCACCTGATCAGCTGGTATACGATGATGATTTTGCCTACAGTGGCCGATATGATATGATGGGATGCCCTCAGAGGCTGATGATGTTATGAAATATGTACCCATGCACGACATGACATTCATACGCATATGCATGACGCTAAAAGTAATTTATGATTTACAAGAGTTATTCAGACTTATAGGTTGAGTTATGTACTCTTATGCCATCCATGTCTCTTATGTATTTATTTATGTGCCTTACATACTCAGTACATTATTCGTACTGACGTCCCTTTTGCCTGGGGATGCTGGGTTTCATGCCCGCAGGTCCTGATAGACAGGTCGAGAGCCCTCCAAGTAGGCTATCAGCTCAGCGGAAGATGTTGGTGCGCTCCATTTGCTTCGGAGTCTCTTGTTTGGTTAGTATGATTTAGACGGGTATTGTTTGGTATGGCGAGACTCTATTCCGACCTTTATGACATTTATGTACTCTTAGAGGCTTGTAGACATATGTCGTATACGTGAAAGATTGTCGAGCCTTGTCGGCCTATATTTTGAGTTTGTAAATGATAATGTAATAATAAAGATACATTACATTGGTACTCGATCGAGTAAGGTATCGGATGCCCGTCGCGGCCCATCGGTTTGGGTCGTGACATGAAGCTTCAATAAAATTTCACACGAAGTTATACTGTGTAATAGCAACGAGATTTGAAATTCTAAGATAACACGGCACAATCTTTCTCAAGAACATCATACAGATTTTTTCCTACTTCGACCTGTCGTTACGTGTTGTCGCAATGACGCATGTTAGAGGGATTGTCAAGAGAATCGGCTCAGGTATGTTAAGGTTATCCCTTCCTTCATTTTGGCATGATCTCGTAACTACATGTGTTTAATAACGAGGCATAAAGAGAAGTTCATACTCCCGAATTTATGTACATTATCCCAGTCTCATAAGTTACAGTATTCTCCTTTATCGGGACTACATATTCAATTGAGTATTGTCTTCATCTAGTCAAGAGAGAAAATGGTCTATATATATACAGTATTTTCACCACCATTGAGCTATAATCGATAGGCAGGCCCCTATTGGGCAACATCAGATCAGATGGTAAGTTATATACCAGGCCTGTTGTGGCCGAGCACCTATTACCGAGCCTAGCATGGCTAAGATACAGAGCCTAGTATGGCCGAGCACCTATGAGCGAGCCTACTACGACAAAGCAGTTACACGTTTCGAGCCTTATAGAGTCGGACATCTATTTTATTTACTATATTGAGAGAGTTGAGTCAGTATCAGCAGGTAAGTATATCTCTAGATCATATTTGACTCCCAGTTACTTTCAGTTATTATATTATCAGTTCAGTTTCAGCTTTCAGTTATTTTATTGCCTTGCATACTTGGTACGTTATTTCATATTGAAGTCCCTTTTTCTGGGGATGCTGCATTTCATGCGTGCAGGTTAAGACAGACAGACGGGTAGACCTCCTCAGTAGGTGTTGCACGAGTTCAGCTTTATCAGTAAGCTCCAGATCCTACGGAGTTGCCGGGTCTAGATTTTTGTGTACATCTTGTGTATATATGTATATCGGTTATGGGTAGGTCGGGGCCCTGTTCCGATCACATTATATCCATCGGTAGAGGCTTGTAGACATATTCTGTCAGTTAGTGCAATATGTTGGGCTTGTAGGCCTTGTATGTATATTTTATTGGCTTATCAGCTATAATAGTTATGGTGGCCTTGTCGGCCCAGCTTTATATTGAGGTTTAGTCAGAATTAGTTGTCGTTCAGGTTTATACTTTGTTCACAAATTGTCTTGCAATGTGGTCATGACCAAAGTATGACATTATATGTTCAAATTCCCTTAGTCGCAAGTTGGCGGGCAAGGATAGGTGAGGCACCGGGTGCCCGTTGCGGCCCATCAGTTTGGGTCATGTCAAAAGTGGTATCAGAGCAGTTATGTCCTAGGAATTCTACAAGTCGTGTCTAGTAGAGTCTTGTTTATGGGTGTGTTGTGCACCAAACTTATAAGCAGGAGGCTACAGGGCATTTAGAACAGTCACTCTTTATTCTTACTCTAGATCGTGTGGTAGAGCTCATTTGTAAGAATTCAGATTCCTAAATTCTATTATGTTCATAATACAACGATACCTACATCTAGAAAGACAGTTGCGAAGAGATTGAATGCGGCTGTGGAAGAGTTGAGTTAGAGGAACTCGATTTTGCATCATGCTTATGATGAGTAAATGTAAGGTCTCTAGTAGATCATGTGTGTACTAAGACGTGTGAGCTTCTAGAAAATGAGCCCTAACGCATGAATATCTATCCACCCATATGAAAAAGTAAGAGAGATTCAGAAGTTAGATAAAAGCTTCAACAAGTAAAAGAAGCAAGGTGAAGAAGGGTACGAGGTACTCAGTTAATGAAGATTAACAGTATTTACAATTCAAACAGAGAAATACAAGCATTTTGAGTTACCTTCAACAATAACAGAGGTATGTACAATTGGCCACACCCATCTCATTTATGCCCTATGGGGGCTAACAAAAGTAATATAAGAGAACGACGGATATCAGGATCCGACTGGGGTTAAAGTAACCCAAAATATTGGATGGATTGTTTGCGTTAGTTGACATTTCCGAATGATATTGCAAATGTGCTAATAGAGCTCCTTGTGAAACACCCAGATGGTGCACTCTAAAATAGTACAACTAGATATAAGTACTACAAAGATAGGCACTAGAAGCCTTGAAGGGATAAATATACCTTAGTGTGGCTCCCGTCTCTAGTAGAGAAAGAATGTTTGTCAATTCGAAGAGCAATGGTTGGGGCAAGGGGAGCTAAAACCAAAAGAATGTCTTGTTCGAGTTTTCAGATAAAGTTATAAACATAGATGTTAGCGAGAAATAAGAAGAGAGTTAATGAAGCATTATGAGTAAGATGTGTTACATGGATGACAACAGTAGATCAAAAAGATGACAGTATTACAGAGTCTATATTCAAGTGATGGAAAAATGAGAGATGACAGGCCTTGAGGCAACAAAAGAGTATAGGCCATAAAATCATATCCTTATTTCGAGAAATAAGTTCGTGACTCCAACGTGAATACCAGAAGGAAAAGTTAGACCCAGAGTAATAGAAATCAATATGGGCTGGTGAACACGATAAACTAAACATGAATTAGGGACTGAATGATTTGATAATGGTTGACATCATGAGAATTTTAGATTTCGTTCCGGCGACAATAAAATGGACAACATAAGAAGATTCATGAGAAATTCGGAGAATGGTCATTCAGGAAGACGCTTCCCTAAAGCAAGCAATGTGAGTAAAGTGAAGCTTAAGGGACGGTATGTGCCAATTATACTAAGTGTCACCCTTGTGAGTAAGGAATTTCTTTATCCTTGGTGCAGAAGGATTACCGCAAGGCGAGTAAGGGTCATCGATGATATGAAAAGACGCCAAAGATGAAGAGGTAAAACATTTATACGTAGATCATCGTAGCACTAAATGTTAGTACTCCCTTGAAGGGGAAAATATGGAATGATGTGGTATGAAGTCATAATTAAGTGGTTCTAGTAATTATGGAATGGTAAAGGAAGAATGCGGTAAAAATGAGAATGGAATGAGATTGAACTTATCCAAATCCTACAGATATTCTACGATTCCAGAACATAAGCAAGCAGAACGTCAAGGAGAGGAAGTAAGGGTTCCAACCCGGGATGTCGTTGATAAATAAAGAGCCAGCGCAAGATGTAAGTTAAGATAAAGTAAATAACCCAAGAAAGATTACGAGGAGTAATGATATGAGAATGGGCCAATGAGTAGTTAGTAGTTGATTCAGAAAGATCCTAGTTATGGATAGTCAAGAGGATACAGATAAATTAATAGATCGTGCAAGATAAACAGAGTGAACCCCAACACGGGGAATTCAGTATCACAGATATGACATCGTGACTTTGAGAAATATTTAGATAGGAGTTAGGGTAGTTAAAGGTACCGTATGAGTGTTACGGAAATAATAGAGAGGTCCACTGGGAAGATAGTCAAAATATCAAGCTCAGAAGAAACCCTACAAGCACAAGGGCGTGGAAATAAATAACTATGATAATTATAGGAGGGAAAGAACATCAAAAATTCCGTCGAGTATTCGATGTAATAAGCTCGCAGATTTACAAGAGTCAGAGGTTCCTTAAGTACTACAATGAAAGACTAGTTGAGGAAATAAAGACGAAGGCTTCAACCTAAGCACAGTGACCTAAAGAGGAAACGGTCATGTAACAAAAGTCTGACAACAACATTGTATGCACTCCATAAGAAAGTGGCACCTATCGTGGCTAATAAGCGGGAAATGAAACCAAAAGTAATATCCAAGACCATACGAATTGCAAAATTCCAGCATGCGTGGGAACTAAGATGAGCTAAGTATGCACACAACAAGAGGCAGAAAGACCAGGAAAAGTAATTGCTTACATTTAAAGAAAGCTGATAATGAACAAAAGGAATTGTTCGATCAATGATCCAGAGTTAGTTGACAATCATACAGCTATAGAAGATTCCAGTATAAGTTAAAAGAAAGAATTGAGCCCAGGTCATAGACAACGAATTGAATTGTTAGAAGATTTTATCGTGGATATTCCATAGTGTCCATGAAGGGATAAAGTAATAACTAATACCATGAGCCACAAATTGAAAGATAGCTTAAGCCTACATAAAGGTTGATCAGAGTAAAGAGGAAACTAAAGAGTTACATCAACTAAGTAAGTCATGAGTTTGATTATTGGACCCATGAAATTATTGAAATCGTGATTGAGAACATAGAAGGATCACTCTTAAATATCAAAAGTCCAAGAGAGATAGTACATTAGCCATATTCCATAATGGCTCTACGATAAAGCCAGTTAGAAGAGTACCAGCCTTATAAGAAGTCAGTATGAAGCTTTGAATTGTGTATGCACCAAAGGTAAAAGTATTATAATAGGGATTCGAGTTGTGAATGTGAATTATACCTATGTGGAAGAGATGTCATGAAAGATATAGAATATATGATGCGGGGTAAGTAAGGTAAAAGTGACCAACATACGAGATACTCAAATGTAGAAGGTTGTGAATAGTCCATACTGCGGATAAAAGGCTAGAAGCGTGTGTATTCAAAATCCAGGAATGATAGTGGCATCGTCAGTGGCATATCTTCCATCCTATGGTTTCTAGGTATCAAGAGATCTAGTTAAGAGAGTAAAGAAGAGTTAGAGACGATGTGATGCCTCGCTTGATGTTCCAAAATAACACAAGGAAATATATGGTGCAAGCAAGTTGAAGGAAGGTTATAAGTAATATGAATGAATATGTGTAGGTCGCAAGCTAAAGTATGGTAAAGCGACAAAGTTTTAGGAAGACAGGAGTAAGGATAATAAAGGGCAAGTGAGAAGGTGACGAAAATGGATAAGTCATCAGGATTAAACCCATAAAACCAAGTGAGCTGATGGTTTCTCTAAGTTATAGAAAGCTCAGTATAGCCTGAATAAACGCAAAGGAGTCTAAGACTAGTAACAAAGGTGGAATGATGCCCTGGTAGCACAATGAGGGTGTAATTGTGATAGATAAAGGATGACGTTTGGGCCTTCGATTGAGTCATGATTTGAAGAGGATTTCATGAAGTGTACGGGATTAAAATACCCACGTAAGTGAATCACATTGGGATGCTATAAAATATGGTTATTGAAGTACAGTATCGCTGCTAAGTGGATCAGGAAAATCACTTCAAATATTCCTTGATGCAACGTAAGCCCTAGTGTAAAGGTATTACGTAAGAAGTTTCAAGTTATCAATGGTATATTGTAGATAAATATTGAGGTGAATCAATAATGGATGGACAAAAGTCACAAAGTATGAGATGAGATTAGGGTCATTCTGAAGATGAACAGTAATGAGGAAGAATTAAGGGACTTGGATTTATACATATGGGATAAACAACGAAAGTAACCTGGAGTTTGGTAGCATGCCTCAGTAATGGTAAAACGAAGTAAGAGTTATGGTATAGTATGATCTACCTAGATGCAGTAAAATCATATGGATGGATAACTGAGTCTATGAAATAAGATATAGCAATATTCGTAAGTTCGACAGAGTACCGAGCGAAGAACTTAAGTATATCTATAGATGCCCAGAGGGACATCTTGTCGAGCGCTGTATATATTTACAAAGTGAGGCCTAAAGATTGGCTAAAAATTGAAGGAAAAAGGAGAGAAGAATTGCATAGGCACACTAGAGTCATATAGACTGCAGGACAGAAGGTAACAACAGTTACGAGATTGGAAGGATTCCGACCACAAGTCATGGTGTGAGAAAGAGGACTAAAGCGGGGAATGCTATGGCCTTTGGATTTATTCACAGAATATTTGCCTAAATAGCAAGGTCAGTATTAAAACTGTTCGTAAGAGCTATCCGATTATGAGACAAATAAGTGCATCAGTCAACATTCAAGGACGAATATTCCAAAGGAGGGAATGACGTTACACCCCATGTTTTCGTACGTGGAAGTACGCCATAAGTAAAGTGATATAATCTTGGAAATGAGATGTTACATCCCCCATTTTCGTACGTTAAAGTTTCGTCATAAGCTAATCGGCGCAAGCTCGAGAATGAGATTATTTGAGATTATAAGTAGTACGCTATTTTAAATAAGTGATAAGTAAATTTTGAAGAGAGGGAAAGCAAATCGAAGAAAAATGAGTTCCGTCGAAGTTTGACAATTTGGGAATGAAATACGATCCAAGCTATAATACTGGTATTTATGGACTAGTGTCATACAAGGTACTACATGACCATGATAGTGAGGTGTATAAGGTATGTTAAAAGTGAGTAGTATTTTAAGTAATTTGAGATAATTCTTAATTATGTGGGGTATTGGTTGATGGGAGATTAACAAGTTATTAAGATATTGTTGGATAATTTACTAAGATCTTTTGGATAAATCCTTGAACCCATCGTGGCAGTAAGCTAAGCCAAACAAAATGACTCTTACCTCTCATTAATGGTGGCATTATAAGAGAGTATTTGTGGCCAAGTCATCATCAAAGTGGGGGACCACAACATATAACTTTAAGACTTGATCTCATACCTTATTAAAAGAGTATGCTAAGACTTGCTAAGAGATCTTCTTATGGATGAAGTTCAAGCACAACATTTTAAGAGATTTCTTACCTTATTAAGGTATAATGCTAGGTGTGCCAAGTGATGGATGAAGCTTCAATAAAATTTCACACGAAGTTATAATGTGTAATAGCAACGAAATTTGCAATATTAAGGGAACGCGACACAATCTTTCTCAAGAACATCATACGGATTTTTCCCTACTTCGATCCGCCGTTACGTGTTGTCGCAATGACGCGTGCTACAGGAATTGTCAAGAGAATCGGCTCAGGCATTTTAAGGCTATCTCTTCCTTCATTTTGGCATGATCTCGTAACTACATGTGTTTAATAACGAGGAATAAAGAGAAGTTCATACTCCCGAATTTATGTACATTATCCCAGTCTCATAAGTTACAATATTCTCCCTTATCTGGACTTTATATTCAATTGAGTATTGTCTTCTTCCAGTCAAGAGAGCAAAGGCTATATATATATATATATATATATATATATATATATANCCATCGAGCTATAATCAGTGGGCAGGCCCCTATTGGGCAACCTCTGATAAGATGGTAAGTTATACCGAGCCTACTGTGGTCGAGCGCCTATGAGCGAGCCCAGCATGGCCGAGATACAGAGCCTAGTATGGCAAAGCGCCTATGAGCGAGCCTACTACGACGGAGCAGTTACATATTCCGAGCCTTATAGGGCCGGTCATCTATTTTATTTACTATATTGAGAGAGTTGAGTCAGTATCAACAGGTAAATATATCTCCAGATGATCTTTGACTCCCAATTACTTTTAGTTATTATATTATCAGTTCAGTTTCATCTTTCAATTATTTTATTGCCTTGCATACTCAGTACGTTATTTCGTACTGACATCCCTTTTTCTGGGGATACTGCATTTAATGCGTGCAGGTTCAGACAGACAAACGGGTAGACCTCCTCAGTAGGTGTTGCCCGAGTTCAGCTTTATCAATAAGCTCCACATCCTTCGGAGTTGTCGGGTCTAGATTTTTGTGTACATATTGTGTATATATGTATATAGGTTATGGGTAGGTCGGGGCCATGTTCCGATCACAGTATATCCATCGGTAGAGGCTTGTAGACATATCCTGTCAGTTAGTGCAGTATGTTGGGCTTGTAGGCCTTGTATGTATATTTTGTTGGTTTATCAGCTATAGTTGTTATGGTGGCCTTGTCGGCCCAGCTTTATATTGAGGTTTAGTCAGCATTAGTTGTCGTTCAGTTTTATACTTTGTTCACAAATTGTCTTGCAATGTGGCCATGACCAAAGTATGACATTATATGTTCAAATTCCATTAGTCGCAAGTTGGCGGGCAATGATAGGTGAGGCACCGGGTGCCCGTCGTGACCCATCAGTTTGGATTGTGAAAACGCTAAAGATAATATTAGCTCACTCTAAACATCTGAATTCTTACCTGCTCATCCGAGCTCTTGACATTTTTGTCGACATCAACTGCATCCTTGATCCTCAACTTCCAATTCCCATGCCGCTCACTGCACCTAACATACCAATACGTAAGAGTACAAGAATTTCATCATAACTCCTGAATCACTAATAGAATAATCACTCCATCACATAGAAACCTTTCACTTAACTCATTTCAGGAGAACCATTGCAACACACGACTGAATTCCCATGACCGCAGAAGATACAATCCTCAAGTAGTGGTCTAAACCACCATAACTCTGGGGATCCATTTAAACATAAAAGGCCAGTATAATCAAATACCTCCAAATAAATCAAATTACGGCGGTCGTCAAGTCTCGCACGTACAGCCGCAAATCACATGTATAACTCAGCACGCTGAAGGAACTGATCATTGCCACCATCATGGCAATTTAACCATTGCTAACCGATCTGACTTCTTATAATTTACTCCAGACTTGCCTTCGAAATAATAATAGCTCCATTTAAAACATAACGAACCCAAATCCGCACTTATTCTGAGTGACCTTATTTCACAAGACCATGCTGTCTCAAAAACCCACGAACTATCTCATACTCTCCTTGTGCGCATATTCGCATTTACAACGGGTACACCCATTCTGATAATTCTTCTAAAAATTCAAAGTTATTTTCTCCTGTTCCTCCAATGCTGCATCGTAGACCGAAGATAACATAGAACGCTCCAATCCCCCTTTTCATAATCCACTACAAAAGCTCGATACTTAACCATATCATGGACTCGAAATCCTTAGGCACCACACTTTAATTTTGAACCTACTAGGACCATTGTTGAGAGTCACCCACCCTGACTTGTTCCCGAATATAATCAAACTCCAAGGCCCTGCTAACACATGAACACCCTCTCAAAGAAGCAATTGGTTGAATTCTTTTCCTTGTACATCACATCCACACGAAGCATAGGCTCTGAGTCTTCCCAAAACCTTAACATGAACCAATAAGTCCAAATATAACACACATTCCTCAAATCCTTTGCTCAAATCACCACTGATGTTTTCTTTCCTTAGTCGTAATAACCCTCCAATACACCGATAACCAAAAACCGACAAGTAGACAACCACGTAATCCAATCATAGACGGCGGGAATCTCCCACTTAGCTGAAAGCTACAGTTACATAACCCTGGGACCTACCGAGGTTCCTTTTTCCCTATTGACATCAGCTAAAAGTCCAACAATGCATTCCAAACTCGAAGTCATGTTGCATCCAAATAAAATCCGTGGACCTAGTCACTGTCCACCATGAATTTCCAAACTTTCCTCAAGGCGTGTGGCCATCCTACCACAGAACCCATATGTTACTCTCCCACTTTGGTTAAATCCTCTCCTTTACGCAACTCCTCGACTTCTGCTTTTCATACTTGACCTTCTAGCAATTCAACCACCGCAAAACACCTCTCACATGTCCTTCCTCGTCCTTCGCTGCCCAATTGCTGCCTCAAATCCGAATCCATCTCTATAACACTTGAGCTAATAAATTTCCACCAACTCCAAGCCTCCTAGAAGATCATCCTTCTGGAGCCATCAACGTTAGAAATAGCCATTCTATTTATGAAAACCACTTCTCCGGCACCATTTAACAATACCCTGCCCCGTAGGCAAATTGATAGAGCATAACACCGACGATCCTTAATGCATTCGACAAGGACAATGACGCTACATCACAAATGAGAATTCCACCACACTCAAAAATACCAAGTCTCGTTACTCCATCAACCCAAGCCTGAACGTTCTTAGTCTGATTGCTTTTCCTCCGCTGGAAATAAAACTCTGAACCTCTGGATCTTGCACTGAGAAAAACCTTATTTCAAGTCATTCACTGCCCCGACACATGGACAACCATCCTACCATTACATCAATACTGTGCGATAATAACTCATGAACATCACAGCAACTTGGGCATAGCCTCAAGACCATCAGAAATACAGCTATTGAGCTGAAATGACAGAACTTCCTTCCGCAAGGCGACGACATTAACCCAATCGACTACGCAAGGAGAAACATCCTGCACCACCTCTGCAGTACCATTACAATTTCTCGATTCCCAACTGATAACAAGCGTTTCACGTCGCATAAGATTGAATAGGAAAGAATTGAAGGCATAAGCCTCAAAGGAATTAAGTCGCACGATGAGGAATCAAGAAGAGAAATGTTCCTAACATCCCCGTAGCCTCTCGAAGGTAAGTACAGACGTCTCCGTACCGATCCGCAAGACTCTGCTAGACTTTCTCATGACTCGTGAAACTTATGTGAACCTAGCGCTCTGATACTATGTTGTCACGACCCAAAATCCATTAAAGGTCGTGATATCGCCTGACATTACTGTCAGGCAAGCCAACAATTAAATAATTAACTTCATTACTCATTTTATTACTTTTAAAATCATAATTTCTTCCGATTAAAATATAAGAGATAAAATTTACAAAGTAAATGGAAATATTTTTACAAATTTAATACAAAACAACCCAAAAGCATTCCCAATACTCGGTGTCACGAGTGCATGAGCATCAACTAGGAACTAAATAAAATACAACATCTGTCCAGAACACAAATTATACAGGAAAAATACAAATAACTCCGAAGGAGACTCTGCTGGCTGCGGATCATAACCTGAAATGCAGCTCGCGGCAAGTCCCCCCGTCATCCATGTCTTCATGCCCAAAGGACCACCGGATATAAAAGTACCTGCACAAAAATGTGACGCAAGTGTAGTATGAATACGTAAATCCACGTGTACCCAGTAAGTATCTAGCCTAACCTGGAAGAGTAGTGACGAGGGGTCGACATCGACACTCACTAGTGGCCCAATAATATTAGGTACAGTAAGAAGTGAACAAATATGAGGCAGAGTAAATAAATGAAATAAACAAGTGTAAATATGTGGTACAATTATCCTCCTTATAATAAACTCAAACTCTTAATTAGCAAATTCCTATATATATATATATATATATATATATATATGTGTGTGTGTGTGTGTGTGTGTGTGTGTGTGTGTGTGTGTGTGTGTGTATAATGGACCTCACCAAATAGGTTGTTATAATTCGAATCAGGGAATAAGTCACAGATACTCTGGCTTCTGGCCAAATATTACGCACGATTCCATGAGGATATTTTTATAAAAATGTCGAGGCGTACGGCCCGATACAACATAAATATTTAAATTGTGCATTGTCGAGGGTCGAACTGCTCAAACCATAGATGCATCTATTAAATTGCCGAGGTGAACGACCCGCTCCCATGAGAGTGTGGTACATAAATCCTGCCGAGACGAACGCCCCGATCCCGTTAGAATAAGAAGTTTAAACGGGTCCTTGACCCCCACTCGTAAACGAACATGTGAGTTATAATTTCTAAGGAAATTTATTCGATGACAACGCATAATGCGCGAGAAATCCATAAAAGGAACACCATTATTCCTTGGCAAATCATAAAACTTGCTAAAACTCTACAATAGCAAGTCTATCACTCTACGCATATCTAGTCACAAGTCATAATGTGAAATAATAGAATTAAACGAGAAAGGATATTCCATGTAGTACAAGTACAACATGATGTGAACCTAAGTCTACCCGGATAATAACATGAATCTAACTACGTATAGACTCTCGTCACTTCGGGCGTACGTAGTCCCCGCAACAAGTTGCACACATTAAATATATCACCTAGGGGTAATTTCCCCCTCACAGAGTCAGACAGGAGACTTACCTCGCCCCAAAATTCCATAACCGGCTCCAAAGTCCTCTAACACCTCAAACTGACTCCCGTCGCTCCAAAACTATTCAAACAATGTGCAAGACAATAAAAATATACTCTAATACTCATAACAAATCAAGGGGAAATCCAGGTCCTAGTTCATATGGCTTTTGTGTCAGAGATCATGAGGGGGACTTGATATATGCTGAAGCAAAGGAGATAGGTGAGTCAACAAACATTGTAGCTGAGGCAAAAGCAATTCTGGAAGGATTGAACTTCTGTGTGGACAGGCAACTTCACCCTTTGATCATGGAGACTGATTCACTTGTGATGAGGAAGATAATTGAGGAGGAATGGGAGACACCATGGTGTATAGGTGCAGAAGTTAGAAGGATCAAGGCGATAAAGAGCACATATAATGTGCTTTTTCAGCATGTGCTAAGGGAAGGCAACAAAGTAGCAGATTTTTTAGCTAACCTTGTGTTCTCTTTTGCAGGTACAATCACATTTCATTCGTTTCATGAACTTCCACCTGAAGGAAAGACATTGATAAGAATGGACAAATATCAAATTCCTAACTTAAGAGTTAGGATAGCCAAGAGAAAGGAACCTGATTAATGGAGACATATCTATCTAAATTGCCTGAACCTAATCATCTTTATATCTGGGGTGTATTGATTGGTTTTCCAGTGGTATTAGCATGGCTTCATGCTCATTCTGGGAATCAATTAGTATATGACAGAATGCATACAGTTGAGGTTCTGGTACAAAGAATCCTACATGAGGTATTGGCTCAATC
>ML439176.1:0-21192 GCA_005239525.1 Nicotiana knightiana
CTTAATATTTATAGCAAAATAGTATAGAATTTCGGTGTGGTCAAAAAATAGTTGTTCACAGTCATGACCCAAGACCCTTTTATCATTTGAAAAACTCAAAACCAAAAATATTGTCATTTAGTTCTATAGTTGCAAACAATAGAGTAAAGTATAAGTAGAATACCAATAAGTTTTGTGGAAGTGTAATTTGAGCCAAAACTTGCAATTAACTTAGATATACACCTAATTCCATATTCTAACTCCCTGTGGATTCGGTCCCGGCCTTTGTTGGATTTATTATTGCATCGACTGCTTCGCTACTTAATTATGGTGTGTACTTCACCGAGATCAATGAACAAGGCCATAGATTCCCGAAAATTAGACCAATACGGCTTAGAATTACTTACCCCAATGTTTTCCTTGAATTTCCTCGAAAATCACCTCTCTCTCGAGCTCCCCAAGTCCAAAATTGAAAAATGAAAGACAAACCTCGAGCTGGTGTTTTCTTCCGAGCAAAAACCGTACCTGCGGTCCTAGTTCCGCACCTGCGGAACCACATCTGCGAACAGGGCTCCGCTTCTGCGAAAATTAATTAAAATACTGACTCCGCTCCTGCGATCACCTAACCGCATCTGCGGACCCAAGCTGCACCTGTGATCCAACTATGCATCTGGGCCTCTCAAACCGCTTTTGTGACCACCACAAATGCGGGATTTCCATCACACCTGCGATCTGAGTGGATGTCTTCCTCAGCTGCACCTGCGACTCTTCCTTAGCTCCTGCGGCCTTGCACCTGCATTTCCCACTCCGCAGGTGCGGAAAACACCAGTAGCAGCAGCTTCAGCTGCCCTTCTCCAACTCCAAACCATCCATTAGCCACCTGGAATCACCCCGAGGCCCTCGGGACCTCGACCAAACATACCAACAGGTCATATAACCCCATATAAACTTAGTCGAAACTTTGAATCTCTCAAAACAACATCAAAACACCAAATTACACTCGGATTCAAGCCTAAGAACTTCTAAACTTTCAAATTTTGCAAACGACACCGAAACCTATCAATCCACATCCGAATGACCACAAATCTTACACATATGTCAAAAATGACACCATGAACCTACTCCAACTTCTAGAATTCCATTCCGGCCCCGATATCATAGTTTCCACTATCGATTGAAATCACCAAATTTTTAACTTTCGTCAATTCAAGCCTAATTCTACTACGGACCTCCAAATCACCTTCCGGACGCGCTCCTAAGTCCGAAATCACCTAACGAAGCCAACATAACCATAAAAATTCTAATCCGAAGTCGTTTACACACAAGTCAATATCCGGTTGACTTTTCTAACTTAAGCTTATAATAAAGAGACTAAGTGTCTCAATTTCTCTCTGAAACCACTCCGGACCCGAACCAACCAACCCGATATGATATAATACAAGTGTAAAGTAGAAATGAAGGAAATGGAGCTATAACTCTCGAAACGACCGGCCGTGTCATTACATATTGGCATGTGAGTTGTCTGTGCGGTTGTGATAGAGATATTGGCACGAGGTGCCGTGGAAATATAAAAGTGGTCTGAGACCCGTATTCTTGATTGTGAAATGAGGTATCACAGGGTGACTTTTATTTGAAAGAATTATATTCAAAATGTTATTTGAAAGAATTATATTCGAAATATATTTATTTGAAGGAAGTACATTCGAAATATATTTATCGATAAGGATTATATTCTAAAGATTACTATTTGAAAAGCTTATAGGTGAAAGATTTATGGTGTTCTTGTTTCCCTGCTATTTATATCACTGGTTGATTATTTCTTCTATCATTGCTATTTATTTTTTATTATTTTATATGATTGTTTGCACAAGTTATTAGACTAGTGAGTGTCTTGACTGTACCTCGTCACTACTCCACCGAGGTTAGTCTTGATACTTACTAGGTAGCGACTGTGATGTATTCATACTATATTTCTGCACATTTTTGTGCAGAGCCACGTACTGGAGATATTGGACTAGAACAGAGTTAGAGTGCTAATAGCAAGGATTCAAGGTAGGGTTGCTTGGTCGTCGCAGTCCCCTGGAGTATTTCTATTTTATTGTACTGTTAATTATTATTCAAACAGTATTGAGTATTAGATCCTTGAGATCATTTCATGTATTCAGTTAAAGTTCGTGAGTCATTATTACCAGTCTTGTGAGGTTGTTTGAATATTTCAGCTGTTGGTTTTGACACTTGTATTAGATTAAGAAAAATGGCTTGAATTGTTATTATAATCGGCTTACTTAGTCTTAGAAACTAAGTGCCATGACGACGCCTGTGTTGGGATTTTGGGTCGTGACAGAAATACTCAAATTACTATGTTGTCCAATGTGAACTATATTTTAAAGGTTAAATAAAGCGAACGACATTTCGCTAAGGGCCTTTGTGCTTTTAATAGAGTACCCGCTTTACG
This sequence comes from Nicotiana knightiana, assembly GCA_005239525.1. Classification (NCBI taxonomy): domain Eukaryota; kingdom Viridiplantae; phylum Streptophyta; class Magnoliopsida; order Solanales; family Solanaceae; genus Nicotiana; species Nicotiana knightiana. The sequence goes on from ML439176.1 coordinate 2,435, forward strand.
CGTGTACCTTATACCAATGAAGATATACTTTTAAAAAATAAATTCTGAATAATGCGTTTGAGTTATAAAAAAAAAAGTGTAATATTTTGAAAATGATGAAAATAATGATCCTTTAACTAATTAAATAAAAGGAGAAATTATGTTCCACAAAATCCTCATATGCTCTATTTGATTTCTAAGAATTTCTGTGGGAATATCTTACAAAAATTGTGGATATTCATGTGACCTACTACTAAAAATAAATAGCTATCGCAAACACATATTTATTATAATTTTTAAAGATTTGTCAAAAAAACACAAATTGAAAAATTAAATCGTTTGTTCTTTTAGAGATTTGAGAATGAAGAGGTTAACCTTATTTCTCATAGAAAATAAATTGATAACTGACAACATTTAGTCTAAAAATGACTAACGTTAAGTTAGTATTTTGCAACAAATAACTTAATATATAAAAGAACATAAGAAGCTATCAATTGTTGGAATGAATGCGAAGAAAAAAGAACTAATTAGTAACAACTCATTTCGAATATATTTTGTCTTATACTATTGTATCCTTATTGCTTTAAGTTTATACTTTTATGAATTTGACTCTTATACTATAGCTTATTTTGATTTATTTATTTGTTTTGTTTCACCGCCAATGCTCACCCTTATATAAACAAATAATTTGATCAACTAAGCATTCTATTTTTAAAGGTTAAAAATTTGATATGACATTTGACTATTAGATTTTGGTATTTGCAGAAAATCATTAGTGTTCTTAACTCATGCTAACTATTTTTGTTTTTCTATTTTATATTCTTCAATATTCTTTTTAGTTATTGGTTCAAATTAATTATTTAGTGTAGCTTTCAAATATTATACAAAAAAATTGATGAATCGAAAAATATTCTTTGAGTAGGAAAGTAGTTTAAGTAGATGAGAATGTATTATAGTTCATTATATAGTTCAAATATAACATGAAAAGATTTACAATATATTAAGTTATTCAAATAATAAAATAATTTGTATAAAGTAATTAAAACCTTTACTGTTTTTAACTATGCTAAATACCTACGGAAAAGGCATGCAGCACTTCTTCTGACTTTGGTGAACTTAGAGTAATAAGAAATTTGCTTAGCAGCCGTTGAATACTGTTTCTTGAGTTGGTTTGTAATCCGTGGCAGACCCATGATTTTGTATAAGTGAGTTCAATTTTAGAAGTATATAACTTTAGTAGTAAAATAGTATTTGTAAAGTGAGTTCAAATAAATATTTGTAGAAAATTTACATAGCTTTAATCCTAATTTATACATATGTACGGTATTATTTTTTGGTGAAGCAGGTTCAGTTAAACCCGCTAGCCACCACTTGGGTCTGCCACTATTTGTAATAGTCTTTACTTTTCTCTCAAAATAGTTTTGTTCTCATGTTCTTACAACTTTCTTCATGTTATGACGCTTATTAGTCGAGAAAGTATTATAGTTGAAGATTTATATAAGTTTAAAATATCTTATATATAAGGAAGGACTTAATATATAACTTTAGTTGATATTAGGAAGGTCACATAAATTATAATTTGTCCTATATAAAATTAATTTTTAAAGAATAAAAAAAAAACGACATTTCGCTAAGGCCTTCGTGCTTTTAAAATAATATAATTAATCTTATTTAACATGAATCAAAAGAAACTAGCAAACATACCAATCATTAATAATTTAGATTTTCTGTTTCAACTTTGAATTAGCTTTCACTGTTGAAGAGAAATAATTTATTTTAAACAATATTTTGAAGAATAATCATGCGACTGCATTAATTCTTATTAATGTGTGTTTGGAGAACATCGGGAGTAGTATCTTTATTGAAAATTTATCTTTGATTTGAAAATATTTCTGATGACTTTTCAGATCCAAAATGGGCCTTACAAATATTTAAATTTTTTTGTTAATGGTTTTTAAATTTTCATTAGGATATGATTTATTTTAGTGTTTAACCTATTTTCACTGCACAGTTGACTGTTCATGCATTTATTTTCATTAAAATATCTTTTGGGCTGGACAGAAAATACTTCCAGTTCGATGGGCTTTTTCACTTTATTGAGCTTGCCCTTCATATTTGTTTTCAAGAATTAACCTAAATAGCCACTTATCCAATCGCTTATCTTAAATAGCCACCCGATATATAGATATATAGTTCATGTATAATCAGTGTATGATATATATATATATATATATATATATATATATATATACTGGATAGAAATAGTAAGCGGTGAATCTAAACCAAATATTTGTATAAATATCCCATTTGTTTACACATTGGAGCCCGATTTTATCCGGATTCGCGTCTCGTAGGGGCCAATTCGGAGGAAGCGCTCCCTACCAAGAATTTTTCATGCCAGAGCTCGAACCCGAGACATCTGGTTAAGGGAAGAACAGTCTTATCCACTGCACCACATCCTTTGGTCGTAACCCCCGTAGTTCGAATAAACTACCGAGACAATAGAAAATTACTTTGCTCTATTTTATGTGACGCTCTTTTCTTTTATTTTGAAAAAAGAATGATATTTTTCTATAGTTGGAAACAAATCAACTTTAAACTTTTATAGTTACAAAAATATTAGATATGTTTAGCTACAAGTTCTAAAATTTTTTGTTTTTTTTTATTAAACTTTGTGTCCAGTTAAAACACTGTCGCATAAAATTAAACCCCCAATTTAATTTCGCCATTTTGTACTTATATACTCGATCGAATATCCCAAGTTTCACTGGCCTTGTGGAACTGTGAAAGGTTATCAGATTTAGATGCGAATTGCACAATTATGGAGCCATTTGAGCACATTATGTCACAAGCCATTCTTACTTCAAGCATTCAATACCACAGGTTTAAATCTTGCATATTCCCCTTTACTATACATTTCTCATCTATAAATAATTTCACATCTTTTCTCATAAACTCACTGCCCTATAGCTCAGCTAACAATTTCCCTTTAACTATATATCATCTCTTTTCTTTCAGTCTTGGTTTAAAAAAATCGATGAATATGTCCCAAATTTCAACAACATTGATGAGCTCAAATTATTTGATATTCTTTGGTTACCATGACAAAAATGGCCACAGTGGAAATGGTCATTTCTGTAAACTTCCGATGAGGAAAGACGGCGATGACACCGGTTGTGTCTATGCTCCGGCTGCATGGTCCGAGGAGGATGGAGATGATGACGATGATGCTGATTATGATTATGCTCCGGCTGCTTAGTCAAAGATATAGATATCGTCTGTATAAGAAAACCCTAGCTCTATACCTAAAACCCTAAATATGTTAAGCCTTTATTTTTCTTAATCAAAAGCCTTGGTATCCTAGTTACATACAAAACCATAGTCTGGCAATATACGGTGTTTGATATATATATATAGTACTTAAACTTTTCCTATTTATAATATTTTAGCATTTATTGTCGTTTGTGCCTTAATTAAATTCTCTAGTGAGATGAGCACCAGAGGCTTTGAGATATGTATGCCACGACAGTTTGCAGTTCCAATAAGATCATACTGAGTTTAATATATGCAGTATTCTACAATATGATAACGGTCCTTTTTGTTTCAGATTGTGTGCTATATATATATGTGTGTGTGTATTATGCTCATCAACTCTTCTAGTCAACTTGTTGCCATTCAATGATCAAATTAAAGACAACCAAAATTTGAATGAAGTTTATGTGTTACGAAATTTTAATCCTTTTAAATTATTATGTTTTAAATTAACATTTTATACATACACAATAAATTATACTATTAGGGGATATAGGGGGATGGATAGAATCCATTCATCATTTAACCAAAAGACTCAAGTTTAAGCCCATGAAAATACATAAAATTTAGGGAGAAAAATGCAGTAAGTAATGAATATCAGATGATTAAACAAGAAGAAAATGAGTTATACTGGCTGATTACTCACTAATAATGTTAGAAGTATGGAGGTAAAAGCTAAGGTCCATTAAAGGGGAGTCACGGGCCGAGCATGCGGGTTCGATTGAACCTATTAGCTTTTGTTCATATTTTATATTTATTTTTAAAAATTCATTGAATAGGTATAAGTATATAATTTAAAACTCAATAACTCAAAAAGATTGTAATGTCAAATTAATAAATTTCAAATCACGACTCCATCTCTAAAGAAATGTTCGGTTAGAACGAGAAATCATATTTATCCCATCATAATCCTTTGCTGCTCTATGTAATGACCCCTGATTAAGCACTCCTATTAACTAGTTTATCTTTAACTCGCAAAAAAAAAGAAAAAAAAAAAGAAAAAAAGAAACTCTTCTGTTGCTGCAGGTAAATATTCGACAAGTGTCTTGGAAATTATTCTTCAAGTTTTAATGGAAAGCACAAGTCTTTTAATCTTGTCTCGGACCTCAAATATTATAGACATATTTACAGCCACATCTTATGATCTTCCTCTTTTACTTTTTTCTTTTCATCGTATTCCATTTGTCGTGCATTTGCAGCATACTGTAATTAAGTAGGGGGATTTGTTGTTTTTGAATGCACAAATAAGTATACGTGATTAATAAGTAATATAATAATAAATACAATGTCGAATTTACGAAGACTTGTTGTTAACTGATGGGTTGTATTCTGTTTTATTGATATAACAAATTTTTATGTGAAGAATCAGATAGAGGACCTGATCTGTAGACAACACAACTGGCCAGCTTTAACTCAAAGAATTTTGGACAATACACTGTTCAACTTATGAAGAACAACTGAGGGACCTGATCCCTTGACAGCCTCCTAGACGATAGTACAGGTCAACTCTACAACTGTAAAAAGTTGTGACAGAAAAGTGACTGCCTGCTACTGTTCACGCTACAGTGCAACAGTCACTTCCCATTGGTTGTGAATTGTACTCTCAAGATATGGGACATCCTCCTTGGAATGTACCAAGATCTTTAATATCTTGTTTGAAGACAACCAAGAAAATTCACTTGAGCAATTACTAAGAACATTATCTCAAGCATTAAAGTGGTCTCTAGCATTGAAGATTCAAGTGTTCAAGAGCAAGAAGACAACTCTACTAAGAAGGACCAATTTCACCTTGTGTCGTTAGTATACTTAGTTGAGTTGTAATCTTGCATTTTGTTTTCATTGTAGCCTACTTGATTTTGTAGAAGCATCTTGTTAGGAATCTTTCAACATAAACCTCTTGTGTTGCTGTAGTGGCTAGTGTAGTCACGAGTCAAAGTCTTTGTAACTCGATTGCAAGTTAAGTCTGTAGTTACAATCCACAAAAGGAACATACATCAGTCAGCAGAAATACATCAAGTAGCTGCTCAAAAGGTTTAACATGGAAAATTCAAAGGATATTGATACACCTATTGCAGTGGCTACCAAACTTGACATGGATGAATCTGGCTCTCCTGTAAATCAGACAATGTACAGGGGAATCATCGGCTCTTTACTCTATCTCACAAGCAGGCCAGACATTGTGTTCAGTGTAGGATTATGTGCACGGTTTCAATCCAATCCCAAGGAGTCTCATCTAAAGGCTGCTAAAAGAATTATACGTTATGTCAAGGGCACACAGGACCTGGTCCTGTACTATCCCTCAGGTGACAATTTCAATCTTGTTGGTTATGCTGACGCTGATTATGCAGGTTATCTAGTGGACATGAAGAGTACTTAAGTGATGACTCATCTCCTTGGATCTTGGCTAATCTCTTGGGGTACAAGGAAACAGAACTCAGTGGCCTTGTCCACAGCTGAAGCAAAATATGTTGCAGCTGCATCTTGCTGTGCTCAGCTGCTGTGGATCAAACGAAGGATTTTGGAATATATACTGATAGCATACCACTTCTATGTGACAACACAAGTGCTCTCAACATGGAAAAGAACCCGGTGCAACACAAGAGGACTAACCATATTGATGTGAGACATCACTTCGTCAGAGACAATGTTGAAAAAGGGCACATCTGCATAAAGTTTTGCTGCACTGAAGATCAGATTGCAGATATCTTCACCAAAGCACTAAGCAGGGAACATTTTGAGAAGAATAGAATGGCACTGGGCTGCTGAGACCTAATTAGGGACCCGGTTTCCCTTCCTGGCTATGAATATCATACACAGGTACAGATAACTAAAGTGTTTTCTAACGAAGTCTAACTCCCATCAATACCGTTGCAGGTAGACACACATGATGATTACATAATCTAAAGAAGTGGCATTGTAGAACAAAAAAGGGGGGACTGAGCAATCTTTTTACAAAAAAAAGGTACGGGACCTAGTCCCGGTACCCCAGGTTAGTAGTTATGTGTGTTCTCTCTCTTTTTCAAAAACAAAAAAGGGCAACTGCATTAATTACTACTGCCACATCGTCTGCCTTTCAGAACTCACGTCCATCACATCTATCACTCCCTCTGCACATTCCCTTTTCCCAAAACGCCTACCGCCATTTGAACCTGTTCCCCTTCTCTCTAAATCACTCCACTCTCCTATAACACTCCTTCGTCCCTAACCCATATTTACCCATCTCCCCTCACTCTCTTCTTCTCCTGCAAAATTACTTCTCTATCTCTAAAGCTTTTCCACAACAGTCAAACAAAAAATGGCCGCTACAAACAAACTTTCTCTCCTCCCTACCTCTGATTCCAACACTGTCTCCAGTGGGGGATGAAATCTCCTCTCCTTCAGAGGTAGCCATCTCTACTCCTTTCTCCTCCTCACTCCCAGCAGAATCAGAAACACTTAAGGAACCTCCAGTCATAGAGGCACCCCTTGCTCTTTCCTCTTCATCTGAACCACCAACGAAACCTTTGATCTCTGAAGCAACCACTGCTCCTTCTTCCTCATCTGAACCACCAATGGAACCTCTGATCTCTGAAGCAACCACTGCTCATCTCTTCTCATCTGAACCACCAAAGGACCCTCCAGTTGCTGATGCTTCTCAAGTCTTTGAAGCCTCAGAGGATGACCCTGACCAGTACATTGACTCATCCTTTCTTAATTTTTCGACTCCCATGGAGTCTCTAGAAAAAGTGGCGGCCGAAAATATCATGGCCATCGCATCTAAAAATCCTCCTTCTGAAGAGGCTTCTTCTCTTCCTGAAACTCAGGGAGCCGCTTCTTCCTTCCTATAGGATGAGGGGACCATGGTTTTATTTGAGTCTCCAGTCCATGAATCTGTGCATGACAAACCTAGTAAGGAACCTGATTCTCCTCTTCCATAGACCCCCCAAGAGCAAATCTTCTACACTCCTCCTCTAGAATCCATCCCTTCGTTCTCTGAGCCCATAAATGAAGATGATGAGGATGACATGGTGTTGAGTGCCCGTTTTAAACTCCATCAAAGGGTGAGTCCTCCGGAAGTTTCTGTGAAGAGGCCAATTACTAGGTTGAAGAAGAAGGAAGCATTTGACTCGGCTCTTGAAAAAAGTAAGAAGAGCAGTAAACAGAAGAAGAAGAGATTGAAGAAAGAAGGGAGAGTAGTGGTGGATGAAGTTATCCCTGTAGTTGAAGTAGAAGAGGAAACTTCCGAGGAACCCAGTTCCTTGGTAGAGAGAAAGAAGTCTGTGTCTGCTGAAGGACAAGAAAACCCATCTCTGTCACCCCCAAAAATTGGTGGCAAGTCAAAGAAAAAAGAAGTTGGTGAAGCTAGTGTTAAGAAGCCTATGACTGAAGTAAGTGCCAAAGGGAAATCTATACAAATTATTGGTAAACGCAAAAGTCAAATGGATACCGTGTGGGAACCTGGTTCTAAGAGAGCATCAAGCAGCAACGGAAAGTGGAAGGAAAATGTTCTGCATCAGCAAGTGTTGTGGGGTCGCATGTTTGACCCGGAGATTCTTGAAATGCCTAGAATGAGCCAGCTGGTGACTATGGTTGAGTTCCAAAAATGGGAGCACCTATTCACTGTGAGTGTGCCCAAAGTTTTTGAGGATGCTGTGCGCGAGTTTTATGGCAGTTTTTAGACACTTGCTGAAGGTCATGCGTGTGCTGTGGTGGAAGGTGTCGATTTTGTGTTTGATCATGAGGCTCTGGGGAAAGTTCTCAATGTTCCATCTAGGGGGCTGTCTTCAGTGGATCCTAAAAAGTACGTTTGTGAGGGAAATTTTAGGAGAGCTATCGTTAAGCCGGGGACGGTCCAGCAGGGGGAACGGGTTCATAAGAAGGCCATGCTACGTCTTTACCAGCTTCTTTTTGAACTGGTGAATAAGGTTCTTCTTCCCCGTGCTGAGAGGCGTTCCATTGCTTCCAAGGCTTATCTGATCTTGATGGAAGCCCTTGATCAGTTCAAACCAATCAATCTACCTGCTCTCATGATTCAACACATGGAGAAGGTGGTACATGTCAAGGATGGAAATCACGAGCTCCCCTATGGGTTTCTACTTACTCGGGTCTTTAAGTTTTACAAAGTGCTAGTTCAGAATCCCCGAGTAGGGACCCACAAGCAATTCTTCTCTCAAATAACATTTGAATAATGTGAGTGTGTTGAGAAGGTTGGGGGCAACACTTCTACCATATCGTAGCTAATCATTGCTCTGAATGTTGCCAATGATGTTTTTAAGCGGTTGAAGGCTCAGATTGCCATTCTAGAGGTTCAATCAAGTCAAGCTGGTAAGGAACCTGGTTCTGGTAGCTCCTCGAATGAACAAATTGCCCGCCTGACCAAGGAAAACTGTAAGCTGAGGGAACAGGTTGAGAACCTAAAGGAGAAACTACTTGAAGAACAGTCTCCGTCAATGCTCGCATGGACCTGGTTCTCAGGACTCTCACTGCTTCCTCCTTCATGCCTTCCTCCTCTATTGCCCCCTAGTCCTTTTCCTCTATAATCTATCTCTATAATGATGTGGTTACCAGTGTATAACACCTGACTGCTCCTACTGCAAAATCCAAAAGAAGTCCTTTGCTCTTTCAAGAAAAGACCTCTCTATGTTTTCAAGCTGTTTAATGAATGAAATCAGACTCCTTATGCCCTCATCAATGCTTTTCTGCCTTCTTATTCTGTTTTCTATCATGTTGTATGCACATAAGCGGCATGAGTTTACTTTGTCGGACTTCTTTATGCTCTCTGCCTGTTTATGCCTTTTTATGATGCCAAAAGGGGAAAATTTAGAGGGATAATTGGAAGTGGCAGGGATTAAGGGGGAAGCACATAGACAGGGGGAAATCTTTGAGAATATGGTCGCTCATATGTCATGATCTGCAGATGTTAGCATATATAAATACTCCCCAATTATAAAAGTTTGTCATCATCAAAAAAGGGGAAATTGATGGGCTGTATTCTGTTTTGATGATCTAACAAACTTTTATTTGAAGAAGCAGATAGAGGACCTGATCTCTAGACAGCACAACCGGCCAGCTTTAACTCAAAGAATCCTAGACAGTACACTGTTGAACTTATGAAGAACAGCTGAGGGACCTGATCCTTGACAGCCTCCCAGACAATAGTACAGGTCAACTCTACAACTGTAAAAAGTTGTGACAGAAAAGTGACTGTCTGCTACTATTCATGCTACAGTGCAGTAACAGTACAGCAGTCACTTCCCATTGGTTGTGAAGTGTACTCTCAAGATATGGGACATCCTCCTTGAAACGTACCAAGATCTTTAATATCTTATTTGAAGAAAAACAAGAAAATTCACTTGAGCAATTACTAAGAACATTCTCTCAAGCATTAAAGTGGTCTATAGCATTGAAGATTCAAATGTTCAAGAACAAGAAGACAACTCCACTAAGAAGGACCAGTTCCACCTTGTGTCGTTAGTATACTTAGTTGAGTTGTAATCTTCCATTTTGTTTTCATATTGTAGCCTACTTGCTTTTGTAGAAGCATCTTGTTAGGAATCTCTCAATATAAACCTCTTGTGTTGCTGTAGTGACTAGTGTAGTCACGAGTCAAAGTCTTTGTAACTCGATTGCAAGTTAGTAAGTTGAAGTCTTTGTAAGAAGTACATTACAAAGTGGATTGTAATAGTTTAAATTACAAGTTAGTGAAGCTGAAATCCTACGTGTGTAGGTCGTGGTTTTTGTCCCCTTGAGTGGTATTTTTCAACGTAAAAATCCTTTCTCTTTTACTTACTTTCTTAGTGTATGTTGGTCCCAAACGCACACACAAGTATACGTGGTCGTAGCAAGTAATATTATGTTAAATCGAATGTCGAACCCACAGGGACTTGTGTAAACTACTTGCCAAATCACTCTAACTGTTATTAATCAAGCCAAAATAAAATCCAGGAATGTAACTATTTTATACTATGATTCTATGAAATAACTAATTATCAAGTAACGAGAGTATTGTTGTGTATTCAGTAGAGACAAATATTCCAGGGTTGTGATCAATTCACCACTCATATTGCATTCTAATTAACTCTCCCTTTCATATAATTAACTCATGATTTCTAATTAATCGATAAATGCTCTCATATCCTTCTCCCAAAGCACTACTCGCATATTATCAATAGATTAACGCCTATATTCCTATGAAATTAATCTATTAGAACGCACTAAGATTACGATGTTTAATTAAGCACGGTGACTAGGTATATTCCTATCCTAACCACAAATCCGCTCCCCTGAAGGGTTAAGATCGTGCTCTCTTCAATTCTTCTCTAATCTATATACGGCTTTCCCAAGCATAACATAGATAGTATATAGAACCTAACCGTTGGCCAGACAATTAAGCAATTAAACACAAAATTAAAGAAACAACCATATATTGAGTGAACTATAATCAAGGTTAAGTTAATGCCGAATAACAATATTCATGGCTAAACCACAACCCCAGAACAATGGGTGTTTAGCCACTCATGCTAAAATCAAACAATTGCATAAGTGTTGCATAAATTGAAAATACTAGAAAAAGATGAAGAAAACTGATAATCCTTTCATTCATAATGATCCCGTGTGTATATTCTCTCCAAAGTGGCATGAATACCTCCAAAAATAAGCTTAGACTTGCTTTTATACGTGTTGGGTAGGGTTAGGGCCGAAATAATCGTGTCCCGGGAAAAATAGGTCAAAAAACTCGTCACCGGCGCCCTGGCTAGTGTCGGGCGCCCACCAGAGCACTGCCCCAATTTAGTGTACTGCCTCCAGCGCTACAGGTAGGGCTGGGCGCTGCCTGTGGCGCCCAAAATCGCCACTTTGCCCAGTTTTTGCGTTTTCATCCGTTTTGGCTCAAATTTCGCTCGTTTGGCCCCCCGATTGATCTCGAATCATTTATAAACATAAAAACACTTCAAATTATTATAAATCATCACATTTAACATCTAAAACTCAAGAAACAAAAGTAAAACACGAGTCGGTATATATAGAAATATAGACACTTTAAGCTAAACATCAACACCCCACACTTAAACTCTTGCTTGTCCTCGAGAAATAGGACAATCTACTACCCTTCAACACGTACCAAGTTCATTATCAAGGAGAATTTTACTTTTCAATCACACACCATACCCCTTGACTATGATCGATACCTACAATCAAGTATGAACATACAAAATTTCGCATTCTCTCCCTTCTTTAAACATGCCTATGTATAACAATTTAAGCAATCATACCAACAACCTAATTGCAACCACCCAACCTCAAGATTCAACCTGCTACTACTAAGCCCTCTCAATTCACGCACCTACCCAACAAGAAGTTTACAATATTACCAATCATTCATAAGATCATGTGCCCTCACCAACAACAAAAGAGTGAATATAACTAGTCCACACATTCAAATATGATTTTGTACATAATTTAAGGACTTCACACATTTGAACAAATTCCCTCACTCTCACAAAGAATTCATATGCATCCCGTGATCGTACCATAAGCTTGCCCTTAGTGTAGATCTCCACCAATTCAAGTTAGCCAAATCTAGGATCAATTAGGACTTTAAGATTGTAATGTAGGATAAGGAACAGGTAGGATATATTTAGGAATAGTGACTAACCCTCCTAAGCACTTTATTCTTCTCAACTACCTTCACAACTCAACACATATTCTTCTCAACAAATTCTCTTGCCACAATTCATATTCAACATAGCCCTTTTTTAATTAAGCACTTCTATATTTTCACTAGCACAAATTAATAAAATTTGCAGGTGTGTATCTTTTTGTACATACTTTTACTATCATTTTTTATTTTTTTCCTACACACACTCCATACTTGAAGATTCAATGGCTCGTGACTTTTGAATACAATTTTTGTGCACCAACGGGATTTTCCATGGCTCCACTCAAAAGCTACTCCCCAATATCTCACCTTACTTCTTTTAGCGACTAAGTGCCTTAGGAGGAAAAGGTGTAAAAATCTCAATTTAAGACAAAATAGGGGGACGACTTGTAATGTGGGTACCAAAGAAAAGGTTGAAAGGCTCAAGGGGACTAGCAATGGAAATTTTTAAGTTTTCATGTGACACGCACATCTATGATCAAGCAAGAAAATGCCTACGTCATCTCCTAGACTAGCATAACCTACAATTTCGCTTCGATTAACACACGGGGTAAATTCTAGACTACACAGGATAACATAGAAAATCACTAAACCTCACTCACACATTGCACATGACTCAATCACAATGGTTTTATTCAACTCTCAAGTCAAGCAAGTACACAAAATTGAGAGAATTAAGCAATATTACACTATGTAGAATACAAGTCAAACAACTGAGCTAAGGCGTCACAAAATAGGCTATTTATTTTTACTCAGGCATCACATGTCAAATCAAATATAAGGGAAAGCAGAATGTATGTCATAACCTAATATGCCGGCATCAAACATTTCATAAGGTATTTCTAAGAGTAACTTAGTTCCTTCCTAACTACTCAAAAAAAATAATTTTAAAAATACCCAGTTCAAGTTACACCCTTGGAAAAGAACCGGTGCCCAAATAAAAACCAAGGGATACTACCTAACTATCCTACAAAAAAATATAATTTTTTTTTTTTGGTGTTTTCAAATAAGACTTTATCCCTCAAGAAAATTGTCCAACAGATCCATCGTTGGGAAAAGTCCAAGATTTTCTAAAAAACAATAATTTTATACAATTACACCTCAGAAAGTAGTTTTCCCACCCCATACTTATGTTATGCATAGTCCTCGATGCATGATCACAAATAAAAACCTTAAAACAAAGGGTGAGAAATACTCCTTGAGACCCTCTCGGTCCTAGCTCGGACATGATTCTCAATCTTTAGAGTCGGGATGACCCTACACTTAAGCTCAAACATGCCCTCAGCTTCAACTTTGGGTACTCAGACTTTCCCTACTCTGCAAAATAGAAACAACACAAAACTCAATACTAAAAAAAATAAGAAAAAATAAAAGATATACATGATGGGTTGCCTCCCAACAAGCGTCTTATTTATAGTCGTGGCACGACTCTGCTACTCTGCTCAGGCTGGGCTCTTTCTCTTCTTCTTTCTCCCATGAAGCCTAGCCTTTTTACGTGCTCTTAACGGGTCTCCTTTTTCATCTCTGGATCTTTTCTCAATTATCATTACACCCTCAGCTTGCAACATCACCTCCTCCGAATCACTGCCATTCACATAAGGACTCTGCTCTATCCCCTTCACGTCGACCACAATAATCATGCACAGGTCCTCATAATGCTTCGTGAGTTTAAGTGCCTTGTACACATTAAAAGTGACCTCCTCGTTGTCAACTCTCATTTTTAACTTCCCTTCCCTCACATCAATAATTGCTCCACCAGTAGCTAAGAATGGTCGCCCCAAAATAATGAGCACTTCCTCATCTGCTTCGTAATCAAGCACAATAAAATCAGAGGGAAGAATAAACTTTCCCACTCGAACTAGCACATACTCAATAATTCCTTCCGGCATAATTAATGACCTATCTGCTAACTGTAAGGTGATTGTGGTAGGTATAAGAACCCCCAATCTGAGTTTCTTGAACAAAGAAGATAGCATCAAATTTATACTAGTCCTAAATCACACAGGGCTCTACCAACTTCTTATTTTCCAAGAGACAAAGGAATTGTGAAACTCCTAGGATCCTTCAACTTAGGAGGAAGTTTACTCTGAACTCTGGCACTGCACTCTTCAGTAAGTGCAACTGTTTCGAACTCTGCATGTCTTCGTTTATTTTCCACAATATCTCTGAGATACCTCGCATACTTAGGCACTTCTTGCAAAATTTTCACCAAAGGAAAATTCACACTCACTTGGCTCAACATATCTAGGAATCTCTTGTACTTAGCATCATCTTTTTGCCTCTGCAGTCTTTGTGGAAACGGAGGTGGTGGCCTTGTTTCAATTACTGGCTCGGGTCCTTTATCATCTTTCTCATCCCCCTCAACTGGCTTGGGAACTAATTCTCCTCCAGGACGAGCTGTATTCTTCTTTGTTTTTGGAGCTTCTTCTGGTATTCTTCCATTTCTCAAGGTAATTGCATTGACTTGAGCCTTAGGATTAGGCTCAGTATCACTAGGAAGAGCTCCTACTGGTCTGGTATTTTGGGAACTGGCAAGTTGCCCCAATTGACGTTCCAAGTTTCTCATTGTTGCTGCTTGGGCCTGGTGATCAGCCATTATTTTCTGATTGAAAGCAAGTTGGTCGTTCATCATTCTCTTCATAATCTCCTCAAAGCTAGATGATTGTTCAGCCTGAGGTGGTCTGTATTGTTGTTGAGGTGCTTGAGGCCGATATTGATTTTGATTGCCTTGATTATCACCCCAAGAGAAATTTGGGTGGTTCCTCCAGTTGGGATTGTAAGTGTCCCCATACTGATTTGTTTGGCCTCAATTTACATTACCTACAAAATATACAGACTCTGAATTTGCTGGGCATAGATTGCTCATGTGTCCCTCTCCACAGACTTCACAAAATACCTGAATGAACTGGTTGCACTGGCTGGGCCTGTTGCTTGTTAATGATCAGGTTCATCTGATTGACTTGGTTAGTCAATGTAGAGATCTGAGCTAATAATGCTGAGACAACATCTATTTCAAGAACCCCTGGTGACTTTTAAACCACATTCCTTCCCATCTCACCTTGCCAGTCTGGATTGCTTTTGGAGAATTTATTTAATAATGCAAATATTTCATCATAGTTCTTCTCCAATACCTGACCTCCAGCTACTGCATCTACCACAATTTTTGTTTGGGGATGGAGACCCTCAATGAAAGTGTGAACTAACACCTCGTTTGTCTGATTGTGATGATGACAGTCTCTGAGTAACCCCTTGAACCTTTCCCATGCTGAATATAAAGATTCGCCTGCTTTCTGTTTAAAGGACACTATCTCACTTCTGATCTTTGCAGTCTTGCCTGAAGGGAAGAACCTTGCCAGAAATTTTCTCGCCAAATCGCTCCATGTTGTAATGGAATTAGCTGGTTCTGCCTTTAACCATTGCTTTGCTTCTCCCAACAGAGAGAATGGGAAAAGCGTGAGCCTCACATATCTGGCGTGACCCCGTTAGTGATATAAGTATCACTAATCTCCAAGAAGTTCAGAATGTGCTGCTGAGGATCCTCGTGTGGAAGACCCATAAACTGCCCGTTTGCATGAAGTAACTGGATCATGCTCTGTTTCAGCTCAAAGTGCCCAGTGATTCTGGGATTCACGATGCTGGAGGTAACATTAGCAATACTGGTCATTGCTACCTCCTGAACGGCAATGTGTTGGTCTTCTGCCATGTTCACAGGAATTTGAAGGAGGTCCTGAATATTGTCTGTATCCCTTGCTTCCCTCAACCTCCTGTGAAATGTTCTCTCAGGTTCGGGGTCAAAGCCGTCAAGTCTGTCCTGGCTTCTGACCCTACGCATTCAATCAAAGTTCCTGAGATTAGAGCAAANGGCAATGGCGCCAAAACCTTTTTGGTCCCAAACGCACACGCAAGTATGCGTGGTCGTAGCAAGTAATATAATGTTAAATCGAATGTCGAACCCACAGGGACTTGTGTAAACTACTTGCTAAATCACTCTAACTGTTATTTAATCAAGCCAAAATAAAATCCAGGAATGTAACTATTTTATACTACGATTCTATGAAATAACTAATTATCAAATAACGAGAGTATTGTTGTGTATTCAGTAGAGACAAATATTCCAGGGTTGTGATAAATTCACCACTCATATTGCATTCTAATTAACTCTCCCTTTCATATAATTAACTCATGGTTGCTAATTAATCGATAATGCTCTCATAGCCTTCTCCCGAAGCATTACTCGCCTTCAATAGATTAATGCCTATATTCCTATGAACTTAATCTATTAGAACGCACTAAGATTACGATGTTTAATTAAGCACGGTGACTAGGTATATTCCTATCCTAACCACAAATCCGCTCCCCTGAAGGGTTAAGATCACACTCTCTTCAATTCTTCTCTAATCTATATACGGCTTTCCCAAGCATAGCATAGATAGTATATAGAACCTAACTGCTGGCCAGGCAATTAAGCAATTAAACACAAAATTGAAGAAAAAAATCATATATTGAGTGAACTATAATCAAGGTTAAATTAATGCCGAATAACAATATTCATGGCTAAACCATAACCCCAGAACAATGGGTGTTTGGCCACTCATGCTAAAATCAAACAATTGCATAAGTGTTGCATAAATTGAAAATACTAGAAAAAGATGAAGAAAAATGATAATCCTTTGCTTCCTAATGATCCCGTGTGAATATTCTCTCCAAAGTGGCATGAATACCTCCAAAAATAAGCTTAGACTTGCTTTTATACGTGTTGGGTAGGGTTAGGGCCGAAATAATCGTGTCCCGGAAAAAATAGGTCAAAAAACTCGTCACCGCGCTGCCCCAATTTAGTGTACTGCCTCCAGCGCCACAGGTAGGGCTGGGCGCTGCCTGTGGCGCCCAAAATCGCCACTATGCCCGGTTTTTGCGTTTTCGTGCGTTTTGGCTCAAATTTCGCTCGTTTGGCCCCCAACTGATCCTGAATCATTCCTAAACATAAAAACACTTCAAATTAATATAAATCATCACACTTAATATTTAAAACTCACGAAACAAAAATAAAACACGAGGCGATGTATATAGAAATATATACACTTTAAGCTAAACATCAGTGTACTTCTCTGTGGGAACTAGTAGAGGACCAGATATCTCTACTGTTTGGTGGACTCATAGAAACTATCATTAACTATCTATTATTTCAACTAGAATTGTTATCAAGCCAAGTCGAGCAATTGGATGAATTTTGTTATTATTAACTAGACAAACAATTAAAACTAAGAACTAAACTAGCACACAGAAAATTGGTTGTTATTGTTAATTCAGTAAAGATAAACACTCTAAGATTGTGATCGATTCACCAATCCTATTGCCTTCTAATTAATTTCTCTTTAATGCAATTCGTTTATGGTTGCTAATTTACCAAATTGTATATGCTCATGATACTCTTTCAAATTGCCACGTGCCTGCTAAGGATAGATTAATGCCTATATTTCTATGAAAATAATCTAACAAGAACACATTAAGATCATGATATTCAATTAATTATGGTGGCTAGGTATAATTCTATCTTAACCACAAATATGCCCTCTAATCTTAGAGATACGATTATACGCTCTTCAATTCTTTTCTAATCTAAACTTTGCTTTATCAAGCATACTTTGGAAAGTTGATAGAATTTGACTGTTGACCAGACAATCAAGCAATTAATCACATATTTGAAGAAACAACCATATGATAGCAAATTGTTATTTAAAGAGAAATGATCACATCAAATAGCAATATTCATGGCTAATCACAAACCCCAGAACTAATGGGTCTTAAACGCACATGATAATGCTAATCAAATTCACAAATTTTGAATGAATGAATGAAAATACTAAGAAGAATGAAAGAAAACTGATAATCTTTGCTCCCAAAGCTCTTCATGTGTAAGTGGTGTCTTCCCCTCCAAAGTAGTTTAGAGTTATTTTTATATGTGTTGGGATCGTGTAGCGTCAAAAAAATAGTCTCGGGTAAAAAGGAGAACTCCTAGGCTCAGCGTCTAGGCTAGCGCGCCTTGTGGTGGCCAGCCTTCTCCTAATTAAAATCACGTCTGACTCCAGTGCTTCAGGTAGCGCATCTAGCACGGGCCTGGTGGCTGGACTTGTTTTTTGCCATATTCTGCCTTCTTTTGCTCAATCGCTTGCCTTTTTCATACCACTTCGCTCCTGATTGGTTACTATACATAATAACATCAAAATTTAGCTCAGCATGAAAATACATAAAATTCGAGTAAAATGTGAAGACGACATGCATATATTATGTACTTTGAGAGGAATATTAGAATTCCTTTTAAGGTAACTTGTGGAGAAATGGAAAATTGACAAGATTTTAGCACCTAAAACGTAAATGTGATTAAGTTAATACTTTATTACTAGCTACTTTCACAATGATTTAAGTTTTTTAGTGTAATTTTCTTATTGTTGTAAACTGATCTTAGTACGTAGTTTCTCAATTGCGTCCAAAATTAGTATGAAAAAATGTTTTACGCAAATATACATGGAGAACACTGATTATAAAATAATTGACGTACTTTAAGTTTAAGGTATAATTTTTAAGTTTCTTTTCTTCTAATTGTTTTATTCTCAAGGCTCAAACTTGAAACCTTTTTATTAGAGATAGATGAATCATATCCATCCTATCATATCTCGTAGTGATAATATTCCTAATTACTTGGCGGATCTAAGTTAGAGTGACACATATGGCTTTACATGAACTCAACCGTTTTTTCTAGCTAGACTATATATATTGAAAGATTTGATGCGGAAGACAAAGAACAATATTGGAGGAAAAACTCTTGCTCTTCTCA